>CM077171.1:43758354-43763354 GCA_039654105.1 Coreius guichenoti | reverse complement strand
GGTGCTAAATAGGAAAAGGACCGACCGCCTGCAGTTGATTTTGATATTCTAGGTATTATCAACTGGCCAGAATTTTGAGACCGCAATAGACGTGATGGAGTATAATGCGTTAAGAGCTCGCTCAAGTACTGGGGAGATAAACCATTTAGTGCTTTGTAAGTAATCAGCAAGATTTTAAAACGTATATGATGTTTAATAGGGAGCCAATGCAGTGTTGCCAGAACCGGGCTAATATGGTCATACTTCCTGGTTCTAGTAAGAACTCTAGCTGCTGCGTTTTGGACAAGCTGCAGTTTATTTATTAAGCGAGCAGGGCAACCACCCAGTAGAGCATTACAATAATCTAGCCTTGAGGTCATGAACGCATGAACTAACTGTTTAGCATTTTGCATTAAAAGCATGTGCCATAATTTAGATATATTTTTAAGATGGTAGAATGCAATTTTACAGATGCTAGAAACGTGGCTTTCAAATGAGAGATTGGTATCAAAGAGCACACCCAGGTTCCTAACTGACGACGAGGACTTGACAGAGCAGCCATCGAGTGTTAGACAGTATTCTAGGTTACTACTTGTGGAGTTTTTTTGTCCAATGATTAAAAATTCAATTTTTTCTGAATTAAGTTGCAGGAAATTACTAGTCATCCAATTTTTTATATCAGCTATGCATTCTGTTAATCTTGTGAATTGGTAAGTTTCGTCAGGGCGTGAAGAAATATAGAGCTGAGTATCGTCAGCATAACAATGAAAATTAATGCCATGCTTCCTAATAATATCTCCCAGTGGTAGCATGTACAGGGTGAAAAGCAACGGTCCTAGCACTGAGCCCTGCGGTACTCCAAACTTCGGTGTGACGTCTCTTCATTTACTGCTACAAACTGATAACGGTCAGATAAGTATGATTTAAACCATGCCAATGAAGTTCCACTAATGCCAACATAATTTTCGAGTCTATTCAAAAGAATGTTGTGGTCGATGGTATCGAATGCAGTGCTAAGATCGAGTAACACTAACAGAGAGATACAACCACGATCGGATGATAAGAGTAAATCATTTGTAACTCTAATGAGAGCAGTCTCAGTACTATGATACGGTCTAAATCCTGACTGGAAATCCTCACAGATACCATTTCTTTCTAAAAAGGAGCATAATTGTGAGGACACTGCCTTTTCTAGTATTTTTGACAGAAAGGGTAGATTTGAGATTGGCCTGTAATTGACTAATTTTGTAGGATCAAGTTGCGGTTTTTTAATAAGAGGTTTAATAATAGCCAACTTAAAAGTTTTCGGTACATATCCTAATGTCAAGGATGAATTAATGATATTAAGAAGAGGATCTATGACCTCTGGAAGCATCTCTTTTAGTAGTTTAGTCGGTATGGGGTCGAGCATACATGTTGTTGATTTTGATGATTTAATGAGTTTAGCCAATTCTTCTTCTCCTATAGCAGTGAATGAATGTAATTTTTCCTCAGTGACACTACAATGCACTGTCTGATGTGATACTGTAGTAGACGGCTGCATGGTTATAATTTTTTCCTAATATTATCAATCTTACAAGTAAAGAAGTTCATAAAGTCATTACTGCTGTGCTGTTTACAAACATCAGAAGGTGAAGCTTTATCTTTGGTTAATTTAGCCACTGTATCGAATAAATACCTAGGGTTGTGTTTGTTTTCTTCTAAAAGAGAGTCGAGAAATAAGCAGATCTAGCAGTTTTTAGGGCCTTTCTGTATGCAATCATGCTCTCTTTCCACAAAATGCGAAAAACTTCTAGTTTTGTTTTCTTCCAGCTGCGCTCCATTTTTCTGGCTGCTGTTTTAAGGGCCCGGGTGTGCTCGTTGTACCACTGCATTGGACTATTTTCTTTAATCTTCTTTAAGCGCCGGGGAGCAACTGTGTCTAAAGTGCTGGAAAAGAGAGAGTCAATAGTTTCTGTTGCAACATCAAGTTCCTCTAGGCTATCTGGGATGCTGAGGAGATGAAACTGATGAGAAAGATTATTTACAAAGCAATCTTTAGTCGCAGCAGTGATAGTCCTGCCATATTTGAAGCGAGGGGACGGCTTTGCAGCCTTTGCTAAATTAAGTGTACATGATACTAGGTAATGATCTGAGATGTCATCGCTCTGCTGCAGAATTTCAATGGTACATATCTCACCATATGTTCACATTTCAGCAGCTGTGATTCTGAGAGAGCTTTACCAGTGTGTGAAATGAAACACACACACAGACACACTCTCTCACACACAGAGACACACACAGTGAGAGAGACACTCTCTCACACACACACACACACACACACACACACACACACACACACACACACACACAGAGACACACTCTCTCACACACACACACACACACACACACACACACACACACACACACACACACACACACACACACACATATCTCTCTCTAGCAGTAAAAATAGAATCTATTTGTAGAATCGTAGACATGCTCTTTTTTAGTTCTTTGGTTTTGGACGTGAAACCATTACTTCAGTTTAAACTTTAAAACTTTACGCAAGACTCCAGACAGTTCAGATCCGTAGCAAAGCCCGGGGATAAATCACATTTAACCTCCAAAATAGCCATGATTATACATGAACGAGGTCCTCATTATGAATATGTATGAATGAGCAGTTCAGTTCCCTCAGTAGGCAGCTCTGTGTGTGTCTTGCTTAAAGGTGAAGGTCTCTGCTGGGTATTCATGTTTTGATGCTGAACCGCTTTCATTTCAGGCCTTGTAGTTTCAGTCAGAGACTCGAGAGCTGATTGCGTGTGTGAATCTGAATCACTGACTGACGTGAGCGAGCGCAGCGGGTGTGTTTCAGCGTCTCATGTGACAGAGCGCTGTTGTTCGTCAGGTTTCTCCCGCTGGCATGAGGCTGAAAGGTGGCATTGATCCGTGGGTGTGCTCTGACCCGCAGGAGCTCATTACAGCCTTTTGCCCTGGAGGATTCTGGGTTACGGATGTAGCTCTGGTTCAACAGCCTCCTGCTGCTGGAGGCTGAGAGATTTCAGTCCAGAGGAAGTGGGAGAGATTGTTTACTAATGCAAAGAGTCCGGCGTGATCGTGAAGCAGAGTGTTTAAAACACCCTTAAAATCACTCTAACAGAAGGTTTGGAGACTTAGTATTTTATTGCTTTAATTACATTTATTAACAGATTAATAGATTAATACATGTATTATTGTTAATCAAAATATACAATATTATAAATATTTTTATTGTACCTTTACTTTATATTTTTATTTTTAAATGTATTTATTTTTATGTTTTAATTATTTTATTTTATTTTATTTATTACATTATTTTATACTATTGCAATATAGTGATTCTACTATGGAGGACGAAACCTGCAACAGCAATACATAAATAAATATATCAATAGATAAGTGTGCAAATAAATGCATAAATAAAAACATAAATTCACATATTCCTGCATAAATAAATGTATAAATAATTAAATGTGCGAGGAGGTAAATAATTGAATAAATAAAACGAATGTTGGGGGAAATTAAAAACAAAAATGTTAAAGGAAATGCTAAACTGAAAGTTGATTTTTTTCCTTTTAACCCTTTATTCATTTTTGAATGTAGCTTGTATTTATTTTTCCTTGGCACAACATGCAAATGAGGAGGGCGTCAACAGCCATCAGCCAATGGTGGCATAGAGACCGCCTTCTGACGTTTGATTGACACCTCCTCATTTGCATGTTGTGCCAAGGAAAAATAAACACCGAGCTACATTAAAATATGAATAAACGGTTAAAAGGAAAAAAGTCAACTTTCAGTTTAGCATTTCCTTTAAAAACAATTTAAATTTCCCCCAAAATGTATTCAATTATTTACCACCTCGCACATTTAATTATTAATATATTTATTTATGCAGCAATATATGGATTTATGTATTTATTTGCACATTTATTTATTTATGTAGAATTTTGTGGATTTATTTATTTTTTGTTTATTTATTTGCATATTTATTTATTGTTTTTGCAGGTTTCGTCCTCCATATTCCACCACAGTTTTATTAAGCACCTTTTTATAGTTTTATTAAAACACCCTTGAACATGGTAAAATCACTCTTATTGTCTTTATAAAAAAATTATATTGCTTTTTATAGATGATTAAATGTATTATTATTGCCCATGACAACTTATAATAATATTTATTTTATTTTGTATGTATTTAATTATTTTATTGTGTTTAAAAATGTTTAAATGTATTTGTTTATTTTAATTTATTTTATAATAATGCAATATCTTGTGGTTTTGTCACAGTTAATCCAGTGTTTAAAACCCTCTTAAATGTGGCAAAATCCTCAAAAACTGAAGACTTTAAGGATCGTATTGTCTTTATTATATTTTATATGATTATTTTATATATTTTATATATTATATTATGTGCTGGGCAATCGATTAATCGCATCCAAAATAAAAGTTTGTGTTTACATAATATATGTGTGTGTACTGTGTATAATTATTATTTATATATAAATACACACACATGCATGTATAAGAAAAATGTTAAATATAAATATTTTATATAAGATAAGATAAATTATATAAATATATATACAGTATATGCATGCAAATATTTCTTAAATATATACATACATATGTGTGTGTATATATATATATATATATATATACACACTATATATATATATATATATTTTAGATGATTAACTGTATTAGTATTATTGGCAATAACAATATGCAATATAATATTAATTTTTATTGTATTTCTAAATGTATTTATTTTTTAATTAGTTTGTTATTTAAACACTTGTTTATTTTATTTTTATTTATGATTTTATTTACATTTTAAAATGTGTATTTATTTTATTCATTTTAAAAAAAAATAATAATTTTATAGTATTTTTGAGTCGTGCTTGTCAAGAATAACATTATAGACTCAAAGAACGATCCATTAACAAATTAGTTTAATTCTATTAATGTAGGTTTTAAATGAATAAATATGAATAAATCAGC
>CM077171.1:43730854-43753354 GCA_039654105.1 Coreius guichenoti | reverse complement strand
ACATTTTTTTGTTAACTGTGATACATTTTATTTTTCAGGATTCTTTGACGAACTGAAAGTTCAAAAGAACAGCTTTACTGTCACTTTTGATCAATTTAATGCAATAAAAGTGTTCTTTTCTAAATGCTGCTCATTTACAGTATATATATATATATATATATACACTCACCTAAAGGATTATTAGGAACACCATACTAATACTGTGTTTGACCCCCTTTCGCCTTCAGAACTGCCTTAATTCTACGTGGTATTGATTCAACAAGGTGCTGAAAGCATTCTTTAGAAATGTTGGCCCATATTGATAGGATAGCATCTTGCAGTTGATGGAGATTTGTGGGATGCACATCCAGGGCACGAAGCTCCCGTTCCACCACATCCCAAAGATGCTCTATTGGGTTGAGATCTGGTGACTGTGGGGGCCATTTTAGTACAATGAACTCATTGTCATGTTCAAGAAACCAATTTGAAATGATTCGAGCTTTGTGACATGGTGCATTATCCTGCTGGAAGTAGCCATCAGAGGATGGGTACATGGTGGTCATAAAGGGATGGACATGGTCAGAAACAATGCTCAGGTAGGCCGTGGCATTTAAACGATGCCCAATTGGCACTAAGGGGCCTAAAGTGTGCCAAGAAAACATCCCCCACACCATTACACCACCACCACCAGCCTGCACAGTGGTAACAAGGCATGATGGATCCATGTTCTCATTCTGTTTACGCCAAATTCTGACTCTACCATCTGAATGTCTCAACAGAAATCGAGACTCATCAGACCAGGCAACATTTTTCCAGTCTTCAACTGTCCAATTTTGGTGAGCTCGTGCAAATTGTAGCCTCTTTTTCCTATTTGTAGTGGAGATGAGTGGTACCCGGTGGGGTCTTCTGCTGTTGTAGCCCATCCGCCTCAAGGTTGTGCGTGTTGTGGCTTCACAAATGCTTTGCTGCATACCTCGGTTGTAACGAGTGGTTATTTCGGTCAAAGTTGCTCTTCTATCAGCTTGAATCAGTCGGCCCATTCTCCTCTGACCTCTGGCATCAACAAGGCATTTTCGCCCACAGGACTGCCGCATACTGGATGTTTTTCCCTTTTCACACCATTCTTTGTAAACTCTAGAAATGGTTGTGCGTGAAAATCCCAGTAACTGAGCAGATTGTGAAATACTCAGACCGGCCCGTCTGGCACCAACAACCATGCCACGCTCAAAATTGCTTAAATCACCTTTCTTTCCCATTCTGACATTCAGTTTGGAGTTCAGGAGATTGTCTTGACCAGGACCACACCCCTAAATGCATTGAAGCAACTGCCATGTGATTGGTTGATTAGATAATTGCATTAATGAGAAATTGAACAGGTGTTCCTAATAATCCTTTAGGTGAGTGTATATATATATATACATACATACATACATACACACTGATCAGGCATAACATTATGACTACTGACAGGTGAAGTGAATAACACTGATTATCTCTTCATCACGGCACCTGTTAGTGGGTGGGATATATTAGGCAGCAAGTGAACATTTTGTCCTCAAAGTTGATGTGTTAGAAGCAGGAAAAATGGGCAAGCGTAAGGATTTGAGCGAGTTTGACAAGGGCCAAATTGTGATGGCTAGACGACTGGGTTAGACCATCTCTAAAACTGCAGGTCTTGTCTGCAGTGGTCAGTATCTATCAAAAGTGCTCCAAGGAAGGAACAGTGGTGAACCGGCGACAGGGTCATGGGCGGCCAAGGCTCATTGATGCACGTGGGGAGTGAAGGCTGGCCCGTGTGGTCCGATCAAACAGACGAGCTACTGTAGCTCAAATTGCTCAAGAAGTTAATGCTGGTTCTGATAGAAAGGTGTCAGAATACACAGTGCATCGCAGTTTGTTGCGTATGGGGCTGCATAGCCGCAGACCAGTCAGGGTGCCCATGCTGACCCCTGTCCACCGCCAACAGTGGGCACGTGAGCATCAGAACTGGACCACGGAGCAATGGAAGAAGGTGGCCTGGCCTGATGAATCATGTTTTCTTTTACATCACGTGGATGGCCGGGTGCGTGTGTGTCGCTTGCCTGGGGAACACATGGCACCAGGATGCACTATGGGAAGAAGGCAAGCCGGCGGAGGCAGTGTGATGCTTTGGGCAATGTTCTGCTGTGAAACCTTGGGTCCTGCCATCCATGTGGATGTTACTTTGACACGTACCACCTACCTAAGCATTGTTGCAGACCATGTACACCCTTTCATGGAAACGGTATTCCCTGGTGGCTGTGGCCTCTTCCAGCAGGATAATGCACCCTGCCACAAAGCAAAAATGGTTCAGGAATGGTTTGAGGAGCACAACAACAAGTTTGAGGTGTTGACTTGGCCTCCAAATTCCCCAGATCTCAATCCAATCGAGCATCTGTGGGATGTGCTGAACAAACAAGTCAGATCCATGGAGGCCCCACTTCGCAACTTACAGGACTTAAAGGATCTGCTGCAAAAGAGGGACCAACACAATATTAGGAAGGTGGTAATATAATGTTATGCCTGATCGGTGTATATGAATAATAAGCATAATTGTATACAATAGTGTTTCACATCAAAGAACACCATGTATTGAGATGGTTATTACAGTAATCTAAAACCATTTAAAATATATATTTTTGTTACTTGAAATAAATGCCAACTGAATCTAAAATTGAAATAAAAATGTAATAAAAGCTATACACTCACCTAAAGGATTATTAGGAACACCTGTTCAATTTCTCATTAATGCAATTATCTAATCAACCAATCACATGGCAGTTGCTTCAATGCATTTAGGGGTGTGGTCCTGGTCAAGACAATCTCCTGAACTCCAAACTGAATGTCAGAATGGGAAAGAAAGGTGATTTAAGCAATTTTGAGCGTGGCATGGTTGTTGGTGCCAGACGGGCCGGTCTGAGTATTTCACAATCTGCTCAGTTACTGGGATTTTCACGCACAACCATTTCTAGAGTTTACAAAGAATGGTGTGAAAAGGGAAAAACATCCAGTATGCGGCAGTCCTGTGGGCGAAAATGCCTTGTTGATGCTAGAGGTCAGAGGAGAATGGGCCGACTGATTCAAGCTGATAGAAGAGCAACTTTGACTGAAATAACCACTCGTTACAACCGAGGTATGCAGCAAAGCATTTGTGAAGCCACAACACGCACAACCTTGAGGCGGATGGGCTACAACAGCAGAAAACCCCACCGGGTACCACTCATCTCCACTACAAATAGGAAAAAGAGGCTACAATTTGCACGAGCTCACCAAAATTAGACAGTTGAAGACTGGAAAAATGTTGCCTGGTCTGATGAGTCTCGATTTCTGTTGAGACATTCAGATGGTAGAGTCAGAATTTGGCGTAAACAGAATGAGAACATGGATCCATCATGCCTTGTTACCACTGTGCAGGCTGGTGGTGGTGGTGTAATGGTGTGGGGGATGTTTTCTTGGCACACTTTAGGCCCCTTAGTGCCAATTGGGCATCGTTTAAATGCCACGGCCTACCTGAGCATTGTTTCTGACCATGTCCATCCCTTTATGACCACCATGTACCCATCCTCTGATGGCTACTTCCAGCAGGATAATGCACCATGTCACAAAGCTCGAATCATTTCAAATTGGTTTCTTGAACATGACAATGAGTTCATTGTACTAAAATGGCCCCCACAGTCACCAGATCTCAACCCAATAGAGCATCTTTGGGATGTGGTGGAACGGGAGCTTCGTGCCCTGGATGTGCATCCCACAAATCTCCATCAACTGCAAGATGCTATCCTATCAATATGGGCCAACATTTCTAAAGAATGCTTTCAGCACCTTGTTGAATCAATGCCACGTAGAATTAAGGCAGTTCTGAAGGCGAAAGGGGGTCAAACACAGTATTAGTATGGTGTTCCTAATAATCCTTTAGGTGAGTGTATATTGACATTTAAAAAAAAAAAGACAAAAAAAAAATTATTACTAAAACTTTAACTAAAATTAAAATGGAAAATATAAAAACCAATTCAAAATGTGAATAAAAACTCTAACTGTCTCAATGACAGTAAAATAAGACTGCATTGGGAAGAATGTTATCAGATCTATCTCTCCCGGACTTCTTGGTCAGATCTAATAGACGTGTTTAATGTAGCAGAGAGAATCTGCTCATGAAGTGCATTAACTGACTCATGGGATTGAAATGTGATCATATCCCGTGATCTGTGATCCGTACAGAGCGCCCGAATCACGCTCGAGATCTGGTGAAGAATGCCGACCTGACGCAGTGGGACGCTTTGGTTATTCTGTCTGGAGACGGGCTGCTGTTTGAGGTGTGTGAGGAACGCTTTGTGTCCTCCTCTGTGTGTGTGTGTGATGGCCATCCAGCTCATCTATGTGTGTGTGTGTGTGTGTGTGTGTGTTTTAGGTAGTGAACGGTCTAATGGAGAGGCAGGACTGGGAAAAGGCCATCCAGACTCCTCTGGGAATCCTGCCCGGAGGTTCGGGAAACGCACTGGCTGCTTCCATCCATCACTACACCCGGTGAGCAGCATTCAGAGCCATGTGACCCTACATTCAGTCAGATGATGCGGGCCAAGACCCGCCCACGACACCCTCTGATTGACATATGAAGGGGACCAGCTACATTCTATCTGAAATCTAATATTAAATGCAGACAAGTTATGGTCAATGTTAAAATTCTATACTAATTTGTATAAATAAAAAATAAACCAGCCATTTCAAATGCTGCATTATAATGTACAATATGAAAAATGCACATTCATTTTGAGATTTGCTAAAGATTCCATGTAACAGTGTTATTAAATTATTAGAGTTTTATAGTTTAAATATTGTATATCAAATAATAATAAAATAATAATAATAATAATAAATATATATATAGAGAGAGAGAGAGAGCTAGATAGATAGATAGAATAAAAATGTATGTGAGCTTTAGACCTAAATGTAAAATTATTGAAAATGACCATACACTATTAAATAGACAATATTGAACAATATTGATATATATATAAAAAAAATTAATATATTATTAGTTGCGATGGTCTTTTCTTGCCTATTGTGACATATCGAGTGAAACGGCTTCTCGAACAAGAACAAATGTAGGGCGGGGCTTGATTTTATCCGTGGGGAATTGATTGGATGGTTGTGGTTTGATATTTCTTCTTCAAATGTTCAAAAAGTCCAGTAATTTAAATGTTTTTAAAAACATTTTTCTTCTGAAACTAGTAGCATATTAAGTAGTAAGTTTTAGACAACTAAACATCAAACTAAAACGTTTCAGAAAAGAAAAAAAAACATTACATGAACGATGTATAAATAATTTTTTGCAAACGTTTTGAGAACATTGTTAAAGACCAGATGACTTTAAACGAACGTTCTATTAATGTTACTGGAAGAACGTTTGTTCCAAACTTGAGAACGTTCAGCTGCGAGACGACCTGTGAGGAGATTGTGATCTGGTCAGTGTTCACGCAGAACTTCATTTGGTTTAGTAATCGCCATTAAAGTCATCCTGAGCTGTGCTCGTTCAGATGGAGGATGTTCTGCTGTTCAATCTAAAGTTTGCGAGGCAAGCAGTCATTACCGAGGCGAGAGTCATTATTCCAGTCATTAGCCGCGTGTTTCTGTGAGAGCTGAATCTCTGCGGGTTTAAACTCAGCATTTCTTTCAACAAAACAATAAAAGTTCAGTTCTGCTGAGAGAGAGAAAACAAACGAAAGCATTAATGAATCGCTAATGACTTACGTCCAGTCAGAGAGCTGATGTTTGCTGAATAAAGCAGGTGAAAACAGGTTAAATACACTCTGTGGAGACAAACGCTGACATTAACCTCACTATAATAGAGTCATTTCTATTCATGAAGAACACACAGACCGCATCCATTAATCAGTACGCGATTCACACGCGAAATGATTTATTCACCTCAGAATAATCGATCTGTCCACTCGCGCATTAGTATTTGGCCGTTGGACTTTAAAGGTGCTGTATGTACATTTTTCACTTTACTACAGCATAAAAATACCATAATTTGCTTGCAGATATGTAGGAAACATGCTATATTCACCTACTTGTTTCTCAGAAAAACAATGCTACAGCCAGTTATTATGTGCGTTCCGTGTCGGAATGTCTGTTTTTGTTTTGGTCTGTGCGTTAACGCACGTTGCCAATTTACCCAAAAGTATTTCGACACAGATTGCCAGTTGGCGGAAAACACATCTTATTGCAGCCATGGAAGCCAGCAAACAAACTGGGCCAAAGATCGCAGATTCACACGAGAGCATATTAAAACATGGATACATCAACTCATCAACTTACAGTGTGGCTTTCATTGTCAATTGCGCTCGCTCCTATTGCGTGTCCTCAAGCTGGCAACCCGCGTGAGCGTCGTCGAGTCTGAGAAGGGGAAACAACGCTCTCCAATATTTTGAATGTGGCCTTCAGTACCCATTTCAATTTCAATCCTGCATACCGCACCTTTAAGCAACAGCTGTGGATGGAATGGCAACGGGTTTCTGGCGTTCTATTGCGCACGCGCGACTTTAACTGCCACTTCGTGACGTTTTACTGTAACCATTTACTAGAGAACAGCTGATTTGCCGTAGTCGTTAATACGTGACAGATTAGATAAGTTTTTGGTTATGTGGCATTTAATTGTATCTGTATATAATATAATGCCAAAAGCAACCCTTTTTAAAATTGTTTTTTTTTTGTACTTTGTTAAATGAATCAATGATCCATTACGCCGTCCTCCTTATTGTTGCTTGGTGATTTTTGCATTCTTTGGCTACGCCAGTTAACAATTTACTTCCGATGGCCGTTGCTGTTCCATCGAGTATGGGGTCTCTGCGGAACAAAAGTGGGCGTTTCTAAATTTGTGGGTGTTTTCAAACTGATGGGTGTTTATAAATCATGCAATGAAAATGATCCCCTTCAGAGACATATACTTGGTTCCATCAGTAGCTGTTACTTAAAGTCGCTATTGCTAAGCTCACCTATTGGTGATTAATTAGACTGTAATAATTCACATCGTTTACGCTTCAACACGATCCTTTTTATTTCTACTTCAGAACTGCGGATATGTCATAATAACTTCAGTAAACCAGGAAAGCAGATTAACCATCTCAACATCAGTTATAAGTAGTGAAAAATAGAAATTGTAATGCTCAAAATACGGATGTCGTGTCGTCCCACCGTGTTGTCTGTTTATTATTGAATGTGCTTTGCATTATAGGTCAGTTTTTGGCCTGATTTAAGGTAAAGAAGCTAAAACATTGTAGGGATTTCGGGTAAACATGAGCTTTAACGTAACTTTGGATTGTGTTCAGAATAAAATACTAGCATACTAGCTAACTGAATAGGGTACAACGGGGCTAAAGGCACACCTGAAGAAAAAATGTGCTTTTCATAGTGTATGATTGCAGAAAAAAATATATATGTTCGTATTGAATATTTATGGAGCACCAGATTTTGTGTGAAAACAAAGCATAAAAGTGGTTTATTCTGTTTAAAATCTTATAAATGTATATTTAGCGGGGGGCGAGGGGGGGCTTTTACCCCAAAGACACACAGGGCAAAACCAGCACGGGCCAAAAGACACAGTATTGATACAAATACTTTAGCTAAAATAATGGTGATTATCTCTAATGTGGATACCCAACTTAATATATGATATTTCCCATCTGAATCTAACCATGTCATGTCAACAAATGGAAAAGTCAGCCAGCTGTTTAATATCATAATTAATTATGGTGCCTTTCGCCCCAACAGCAGGGGTGCCTTTAACCCAAATACCATACTTTTACATATTCTTCCGTTATTGAAAATGACCTTGAACAAAACTGAAAATCATTAAGAAGACCTTTGTCTCAAAATATAGGCTATTTAAAAATTTTAGTGATTCTTATTTGCTACTTAAATCTACAAAATTAAAAAAAAAATACATCAAATATTAGATCAAATTAGCTCAGAATTAGCTTTGCTCTGCTGACCGTGAGTTTTTGTGCCATCTAGTGGTTTAGAGGAAAATAGAATCAAAGGAGCCTTTAGCCCAGTTATCCCTCCTGCAGACTAACATACTACCCGTGGTGTTACTGTTAACTAAAACTAAAACTGATGATGAATTCAAAATATTAATAAATACTATAGTATCTATAGCCTATGAACAAAATAACTGTTATGGAGAATGTTTTGATGGTTCACTTTGCTGTTTGTAAAAGTATGCCGTTTTATATCAATATTTTTAATTTCATAATCATTGATTTTAGTGCTACAAGTTGTGCTATGATTAACAGTGTTGTTAATTAACTAAAACTGTTAAAAACTGTTTTGGGTAATTGAAATAAAGCTGAAAAATAAAATATAAATATTAGATGAAAATCTTAAAAATGACAAATAAAAATAAATTAAAGCTAAATAAAAAAAAAACACAACAAAATTACTAAAAACTGAAACTAAAATGAAAACTGAAAAGTTATTTTAAAATATTAATACATGTCTTGAACATTGGGGGGACCAAAGGTTTTTTTGGGGGGTGGGGGTAATTGGTCTTATTTTTTAAAGGAATTAAATCATTAAAGGATTCAAAGGGATTTAAGGAAATAAAAAAAAAGAAATAAGAACGGTAAAAGTTCCAGGTCTGAAGTAAACTATTTGCAAATAATGTATTTTTTTATATGCACACATTCACTCTTCATATGTCTAATATGTAAACAATTAAAAACGTTTCCTGTCATGTCAAATTCAGTTATAATTGACATGAATCATGTAAATAATGGCATATTTTCAATGCAAAATGGGGGTGGGGGAGGTATTTAAGCCGCTGCCTATATACTACACTATAATAGTATATAGGCAGCAGCTATTTGAAGTGAAAATAGCAGCATTTTCTTAGCAATATGTTATTTACACTGAAAATAGTGATAGATTCTATTTACACTACGTAAAAATAGCAGTATTTTCTTTGCAATAAGTGTAAATAGTAGTTAGATGCTATTTATACTTGTAAATAATGGCAGATACTATTTGCACCTGTTGTGCAAATAGTGTTGTTGTACATTAAACAGTATGCAATAATAACAGTGTGAATTATTATATTTAATAAAATTATTAAATGTATGCCGCCTTATTGGGACAATAAAGCCCTTGCTAAACCTACCCCTAACCCTAAACACTTTATTATTAAACACACGTTAGACACTTTATTTCCACTTTTCGAACATTTTCTTCATTTTTATTGAAAATAAATGCCTTTCCGATCTGATTTGTGATGGGAAAAGTGGGTAGAGCGAATTTGGCAAAAGGCGGATTCGAACTCAGGTCGATTTGTGTCAAAACTTTCTGCCACGCGCCTTACACCTACACTATTGCTGCTGTTGGCCAATCAGTGTCTTCTGTAATTTTGTCTGGCCCAATCAGACGTCAGTGGGTGGAGTTAGTGTAAATAGCCTCTGCCAACAAGGCGGGCTATTTGCACTTAGTGTAAAAAATAACACTTAGACACTTGTTTTTTGCTGTTTGTGAAAGTATGTGTGTTTTATTTTCTGGTCCTGAAGCATCATTTCATCGTTTGTACATTAATGTTGTGACTCCGTCTGTTGTTTGTGGTCTGTAGTGCGTCTCCGGTGTGGGGTGAAGATCTGTTGACTAGCTGTGGCTTCCTGCTGTGTAAGGGTCTGATCTCAGGGCTCGACCTGATCTCCATCCGTCTGTCCTCCGGCGCTCGTCTCTTCTCCTTCCTGTCTCTGGCCTGGGGCTTTGTGGCCGACGTGGACATAGAGAGCGAACAGTTCCGTCAAATCGGAGAGCTGCGCTTCCTCCTGGGAACGCTGGTGCGTCTGGCGTCCTTACGGATCTATCAGGGAAAACTGGCCTTCCTGCCTGCCGGAGACCAGCCGGAAACGGACTCCGCTTCTACCGACGACAACCAGCTGCCCGACCACCTCCTCGTCCCACTCGACCAGCCCGTCCCGGAAGACTGGACGCTCGTGGAGGAGCAGGAATTCGTCCTGGTGCTCGCCATGTTCCAGACGCACCTGAGCGAGGATCTGATGGCGGCTCCGGACGCCCGCCCCGACGACGGACTGATCCACCTGTTCTACGTGACGGCGGGAATCTCTCGGGCCGCCCTGCTGCGACTCTTCCGGGCCATGCAGAGCGGGGCGCACCTGGACTGTGGCTGCCCGCACCTGGTGTACCGGCGGGCGCGAGCGCTGAGGCTGGAGCCGCTGAGCGAGGCCGGCGTGATGACGGTGGACGGGGAGCGTGTGGAGTACGGTCCCGTTCAAGCGCAGGTGCACAGAGGGGCGGCTCGCCTTATCTCCACATGACCTTTGAACTCAAACGCTGTTTTTTAAAGCACAATCCGGACTGGCTGCCGTTAAACTTCTGTATCTGTATTATGCTGGAGTTATATCTTGATTTTCAGAAGTGCCAACGTTGAACATATATATCTGTTCATCTTTATTTTTCTATGATAAAGCAAATGTTTTATGTTTGATATTATTTAATGTGCCGCCTTCAGATCCTCCTGGGAAATTACAGCTCACTTACAATCTAAATCATATGACATTTGTGGCTTTCATCTGATTTTAGTCACAATAAAATATAGATGCATTTGGGAATTTTCTTTTTCACTGATTGACAAATACAGGAAGGTTTTTAGTGATATAATGCAATAAAATGAAGCACAAATAATGCATATTATGTGTGTAACATGGTGCTTGATCTGTGTATTTTATTTCTCTTGTGCTACAACAGAGAATAGTGGGAAATTTTGTTTGATCATGCAAACCTGTCACACTTTATCATCGCATTTTTCATCAACGGCATACTAAATATATTGTATTGTTGATATTGTAAGTTTTTAACTTGCTTCTATAAGTTTAAAGAAACATCTATCATTATTACATTACAATTCAAAATAATTTACAAACAAGAATATCAACAGGATGTTCATAAGGAGCTAAAGTTAGCCATTGCTCATTCGCTTACATGAGGACGTCAACTTGAAGTTCATTTTCATAGTTCAACCATCTTTTGAAATGATATTATTTGAACTGATTTATGTAATTTTAACAAACAAGATGACACATTTAGAGAGAAACTAACTAATACCAACACAGAATACACTAAATCCAATGATAACACTTACTAATGTTTGTGTTGCTGTTTCTCCTCCAAGATGATGTCACTTCCTGGGTGATGTCATTAGATAAAGGTTAAAAAAAAAAAAAAAGTTAAATAAACATCCACTCATAACCAAAGCTTGAGCTTAAAATCACCCCGTGTTCACTTCACTGTGAAATTGATAATTTAATGTAATATTCATCTGGTAGGGATTTTCTGGGTGTTAAAACAACAAATAAGGTATTCAGAAGTGCAAGTATTTGCATAAATTAAATTGCGTAGTAGTGCAAAGTATCAATATGGGTTTTTCAATGATCGATTATTTAAATTTACATTTTGTTTCTTATAAACTTGAACATTTTGTAACAACCTTGTACGGACCAGCCAGATGCAGGCTAAAGGACAGATCAGATTTGCGAACTTGATAAACATTGGTAGTTGATTTGTGTATGGATGATAATATTTCTTTGTTTTGAGACGTTTGGTTTTTGCACAATATGTGATCAGAAGGGATTCTGTGGAGAGCAGAAACATTCAGAATAAAAGTGCTTTGGTTTGTTTGTGAATCAGAAATGTGCATATGATTGCAACTGTACTGTGATATTAAAATTGCATTCTCTGTATACTTGAGATATATATATATAAATATAAGTAAAATATATTTTTCCATTTGTATGAAAAATAAAGATACACAATATTAACAAAACTTCAGATGGTAAAACGTATTTATGTGTGTGCATTTATGTGTATATGTGTTGTCCTTATGTCCCAGTACATAAATGTGATGCTCATAAATTCATAAATACTCTGATTTATATATATTATTATTAATATTAGAGCGGAATGGATATTAATGCTTTGTTATTTTCTTGGTTGAAAATATTTAATGTTTAGGCCATCATTGTGAAGCAATACTGACTGTGTTCAGCTCTACAATTCCCAAATTTTCTGTAAGCCGAAACCCTTTGACCTAAAATATTTACTTTAAAGGTCCACTGTGTAATATTTAGGATCTATTGACAGAAATGCAATATAATATACATAACTATGTTTTCAGTGGTCCTTACATAATGAACCATTATGTTTTTATTACCTTAGAATGAGCTCTCTCTACACACACCGCGGGTCCCCTTACAGTGAAATCGCCATTTTGCGCCGTCATGTTTCTACAGTAGCCCTAAACGGACAAACTTCTCTACAGAGCGCTAGTCACTCTCTGCTCTCTCAGACGACATCTTTGTCTTGTTTCGGCCACCGTAGCTTCTCTAACCCTATCATACACCCGGCGCAATGTGACGCCAGGTGCGACGCTAATGTTTCAGCCCGACGCAGTTATCTTTTCACGTCCAGCGCCAAGTTGTTTAAATAGCAAATGCTCTTGCGCCCATCTGTTCGCCCATGTGCATGCTGGTCTGAAATGAGGTGTGTTCAGGCGCATTGTTGGCGCGTTGCTATTTTGAGGCAACTGAAAACGACTGCATCATTGACCAACAAAAACCTGGTTAAAGTTAATAGTGCAGTATTTTTTGTGTTATTTAAAGGGCGCATTAGTAATATGTGCCTATAGGCGGGTGCACAAAGCGTGTACACTCTGCTTATCAGCAGCACACAAACATGCCAAATATTAAAAATAAAAGGATTCCTCTCTGGAGAACCGTTCAGTCTCTCCGCTCGCATGTAAATAGCGAATCCGCCATGGCGCGAGCGCAACTGGCTTTTAAAGGGAATGGGAGATGAGACTCTGATTGGATTATTGCACGTTACGCCCAAAACACACCCATGACTCATTAAGAGACTAGGTACAACCCTTTTGGACCATGCATTTTTTCCGTTGTTAAACTAGCAAAAGTGGATTCGGACACGCCCTAAGTGCACCTGCGCCATGAGCTTCTGATCTTTAAAATAGGGCCCTCTATGTGCTTCTAAAGGGAGGGGTGAGCGGTGGACAGTTGCAATTCGCAACCTCACCGCTAGATGCCGCTAAAATTTACACACTGAACCTTTAAGGTAATATCTGAATAATTTAACAACATTTGCACGTTCACATTTCTCTGATGCATGACGTGCAGGTATACAATTAAATTACCTTTTTTGCAAGTGTTACACTCTGATTTTATGTTTTTATTATTTTATATTTATTAATAATTAGCTTAAACTTACAACCCCCCTGCAGTTCCCACACAAACCACCAGGGGTTCACGAACTACACTGTAGAGCAGGGGTCTCCAAACTCAGTCCTGGAGGGCCACTGTCCTGCAGAGTTTAGCTCCAACCCCAAATAAACACACCTGAACCAGCTAAAGAGTGTCTAACTAAGACCTTGTAAGACACTGATTAACTGGTTCAGGTGTGTTTATTTGGGGTTGGAGCTAAACTCCAAGTGTCCATATCTAAACTGTAGAGTGTCCACATCAGATACTAGATTTATCTCTGTCATTCAGAGATCGACTTTACTGTAGATATTCACATTTCCTAGTTAAAAAATATTTCAAACAATACACAGAAACTCCAGAGACAGTCACTTTAGGTATATATGAAATAGTATCTTTTATTATATATGAAGTCCAAAACGCAATTCAGCCCATTCATCAAGATGAACCAGAAAATAAAAAGTAAGTGAAGTAAAAAGCATGTTAAAAACAAAGACAGGTAAAGATAAACACCTCAGCATGACATAAAAGGCTCCAGAGATTATTTATCTTATATATGGGCATGGAAAACCCCCTTGAATCAAATGTCCCTTGCTATGCAGCACCTAAATCTGTTATTGTTGTGTGTTGTCCTTATTTTTATCTGGGGAACCTGTAGCTGGAATAGGATGGAGAGTCTACGGCATCAGTCGAGGCAGCTGGGAGCAGGAGCAGCCCTGTGCTATGATCCCTCTTGCATCGAGCCATGGCCTCCTTATACGTGATCTTTTCCTTCTTGATGGGGTCGATCACATTCTTCACAAAGGCCGAATCATCCTGAAGTTGCTTGGCCATGGATGCGTCGATCAGCTTTGCGTCAACGGCATTCTGCAAGCCCATCCGACCTGCTCTTTTTGGGTCTACCAGTCCGCCGGTCAGCAGCTGCACCTCCATAAACCATGTGGCACTGTCATTGGGGATAAATCCCCTGCGGCCGGCTTCTCCCACTGACATCCGCTCTTTGGACACAGGGTCTTCAAAACCAGTAAAGGCCTTCTGGGCACTGAGGAGTTTAGGAAGCTGGCTGGAATCGATCAATCCACGCTCTGCCGCCTTGTGAATGGAGAGCTTGTCCTTCTTGTTCAGGTCCACAATACCTCCAGTGGCAGCCTGAGCTTCCAGAAGCCTCATTGCTGTGTCGTGATCAATCAGTTTGCGTGTTAGGGCACTTCGTACGGACATGCGGCTCTCTGTGGTGACGTCTAGAATGCCGGAAATCGGGTACAGTTCATCTCCACTGGTGATCAGCTGAGAGTGTGAGTTCAAGCTGCTGGTGCTGGAGGACAAGCGGCGGGTCAGAGTGGAGGAGTTGTAGCTGGGGCTTGGTGGAGGGAGTGTCTGAGAAGTTTTTATTTGGGTTTGTGTTTGTGTTGCAGGGAAGGATGCTGATTTCTTCTCCCCTGCAACCAAAAGAGCAAACTCTGAAATGGACATTTTGCCCTCTCTGTAGCGCTGAAGGTCGTACTGGGTCAGTCTGCCATTTTGCAGGGCCGTCTTAACGGAGTACTGCTTTCCACTTTTACGGTCCTGCAGAAGCATCGTCTCACCTTCAGGACCGGAGGTTGTGATTTCCTCCCAGCTACACTCGAGCTCTTGGAGGTGGATGTACTGATTGCGATCAATCAGACCCTCGAGATAGGCGTCGTAGGGTGACATGTCTTTGCCGGTCTCTGGGTCCAGAATGGTGATTTTGGTGGAGACGTTGGTCTCTCTGGTGTTTGTCTCTGAAAGTTGCGATGCCTTTGCTTCTCTCTGGATCTTTATGATAGTACTTTCCTGTAGGTTGATTAGCTCTTTCACCTCCAGGATTTCTCTCTCCAGGCGCTGGATCTCAGCCTCCAGCTTGATGCTTTTTTGCTTGCTGACTTGGTTCCTCTCACTCAAGATTTTGGATTGATGCTGGAAAGTTATGGTGATCTCCTGCTTTTGAGACTCCAGTCTCCTCAACTCCTGGAGGAATTCATTTTGCTCTCTCTTGATTTTATCCCTGTAAGCAATCAAGGTGGTTTCTTCTTGAGAGAAGTTTGTCCTGGTTGTCTGAATTCGAGTTATTTTGTTGTTGAGCCGCAGAAGTTCTTCGTCTCGGAGGGCCCTGGCATTCTTTGCCTGGGAGACTTGGGCTCTAAGGCTTTCTCTCTCTGCCTCCACCGTTTGGTCCTTCTCAACTCTGATTACCTCTTTGTGGATGATCCTCTCAACAGATTTCTCTTTGGTCAGGGACTCTATTCTGATTCTGAGGTTTCGAATATCTCTCTCCATGTGGGAAATGCTGGCACCCTCGTTGTCAATGTGAGTGCGAAGCTCAATGATTCGTTTGTCAATTGCAGGGTCTCTCTCAACTTTCAAAACCTCCTCAATAACAATTTTTTCCTCAACAGGTGTTGGACAATTCTCAAGTTCATAGATTCTAGCCTTGATTTGCCTCAGCTCTGTCTCTACCAGGATCTTCTTCTGCCGATCCACAAGCTCCAGTTTTTTCTCCAGCTCCAGGACTAGAGATCTCAACTGCTGCACCTCCAGCTCCAGCTGTCGACGAGTCTTGACGGTCTCTTCCAAAGTCTCGACTAACCTCTTGTGAGTCACAATCTGACTGGGATCTGTCTGGAGGCGCACAATTTCTTGCACCACAACCCTTTCCTCTGGTTTCTGTCTCTCCATCACAATGTACTTGTTTTGAAGGTCAAACACATTCTCCTCCACTGTTCTGCGGCGCTGAACTTCGTCACGTACTTCCCTCCTGAGACGTTCGGCTTCCTTCTCTAGAAGAGGGTCATTTTCATACTTTATCAATTCTTTGGTCACCACTTTGGTCTCCACTTTTGATCTTTCAGTCTTCCACTCATCCCTGTCCTTGCGCAGACGAATCAACCGATTCATAATCGTTTCGTAGTTGGTCCGCAAAATGGTAAGTTGCTCATTCAACCTTTTAATTTCTTTGACAACCTCAGGGCTCCTCTCTTCTTTGACCACCTCTCGAGTTACCTCCTTCAGTTCGAGCTTGGGCTTTTCAGCGCGCAGAGTCCTCAGATCCACCATGATCACGTTAATCTCATTCTCAATGCTAGTACGGCGTCTGCTTATTTCGAGAAGTTCATTTCTCAGGCGTCTCAACTCCACCTCCGTCTCAGGGTCGATTCTGTAGATCTCGTGAATGATCTCATTAAACTCTACCTTTTGTTTGATGGTCTCCACTTTGCTGAAGCGGAGCTGAAGGCTGGAGAACTCTTTTATCAAAATACTGTTTTCTCGGATCAGTTCTTCCAGGCTTACACGGAGGGTCTTGCACTCTTGTAGGAGTTCGGGATCCTGCTCCACCCTCTTCAACTCCTTGATGACAGTTTTTGGTTGTATGGTGGGAATAATCCTCTCCAGGTTATTGATCTGACTCCTAATTTGGAATATTTGATCATTCAGGTTCTTGCATCTGATAGCCTCATCCGAGATCTCGTTCTTGAAGTTAATCACAGCTTTCAGCATTTCCGGGTCCTTTTCCAGCCTCACAACCTCTTTCAGGACCTTTCTCTCTTTTAACACAGGCATCTTGCGCTCCAGGACCGTAACTTCTGTCCTCATATGAACTGTTTCACTCTCGTGCACTCGAATTTCCTCCCTTAGTTTGAGTATGAGTTCCCTGATCCTCGCCATTTCCACATCCAGTTTGGGATCACGCTCAATTTCTGTAAACACCTTTGTCACCAGCCTGGGCTTCACTTCTATAATCTCGTGTTCACGAGTGAAGATTTTTTTGTTGACAATCTCAATTTCTGTGTGCATTTCGGATCGTTTATGGATCTCTTCGGTTATCCTCCTCTTCAGTATTTCCAAGTCGGCCTCTAGCTTCGGATCACGGTAGTAATGCACAGTTTCCTTTTCTTCCACTCGCTCCACACCTCTCCGACTCTTCAGGGACACCATCCGTTTCCTGAAAGTCGCTAGATCATTCTCAGCATGAGAGCGGCGAGCTATCTCTTCAGAAAGCTCTCGCTTCAGGCCGTCAACTTCGTCCATGTCTCTCTGCTTACTTTGAACCTGCAGCTGCTGCTTTACCACCACATGGGTCACAATTTCATCATTCTGTTCATGGGATAAAGATTAATTCAGATTAAATTAAGAAATTCATGGTAGCTTTACACCCCCCAAAAAATTTGGGTTACCATTTAGATTGCAAATATTGTATACGGTTACAACATTTAAGAAGCATTAACTCATTATTTATTCCATTGTTTGCTGAAGCTTTAGAAATTCTGTACCTTGTTGATGAGGTCCTTGGCCAAGATCACTTGATTCAGGAGTTGATTATTCTGCGCTGACACTTCAGAGTAAAGGTTCACAACGTCCCTTTCCTAAAAAGTAATCAATTATACAGATATTTGGAAATGTACATAAGCAATGAGTATATACTGTTTGTTATGGCAAAGCAGCCTACAGTACCTTCTTCTCCACAGCTTCAGCCAGGGTAAGGTTAACAAGACTTTGTGAATTTATTTCTGGTTTTCCCAATGCACAGCGGTATTTGTTTAAATTATTCTCATACTCCTGGAGACACAGAAACAATAGACTATTTGCATAAATGCTACACATTTGAAATGCGCAATGGTATGATCATGTTCAAGATGGCCCACTCACGTTAAGAACGCTCTGCAGATCACCAGAAAGTTTGACGATCCGGTTTACATCATCCTGCTTTCTCTTGATGTCTTCAACTGCTCTCTACAAACCAAAAACAAGTTTACCAAGTAGGTACTACACTAAATTCTCAAAATCCACTGTATCTGAGGTTTTTAAAGGTGATGCAAGTCATTTCTGCACCACTAGTGTCACAAAAATTTACACAATACAATTTTATTTAAACAATAAAACTTAATACTGACCATCTGAGAGTTTTGCTTGGCATAGACCTGTGACACACTTTCACCAGGCTGAACCTTGTTGTTGGGCATATTGATGAGGAAAGCACTGAGCGACTGGACGGCGCTGTGAAATTCCTGGTTCTTGTTGACGGCCTCTTGCAACAGAGTTGCCCTGTGAAGTAATAATTTTGCGGATACAGTTCACAAATCTGAAGCATTGTACTTGCCCCAAGTAAACAATAAACAAACAGTACACAATAGTGAAGAAGAAGAAAAGGCCTCTCTATGACCTCTGCTGCAGCTGGCTGTTGATGTTGGCGTAGCGATTCCTCAAGCGCTTGACCTCGGTCTCTTGGTGGCGTATATCAGGGCAGAACTCCTGAAAGCTCTTCTGCAGGGAGCTGACCGCCTGCTCTGTGACTTCCAACTCACGGTTCAGCTGCTGAATGTCATCTTTCTTGGAGGTGACGTCTTTGCTCATGTTCTAAGGAGAAAACAATTACAGACATACAAGAACATCATTACAATGCTTTGAATGAAGGATTGTTTAGAAAGTTGTACCATATACAAACATTTGCGTTTGCATTTCATCATTAAATCTAAAAAGGAAGATGTTCAGTTAACTCTTTCCCCACCATTGACGGAACTTTCCATGTTTTTACTGTTATATGGTGGGGGGCGCTATGACACATCTTCTGAAAGAGTACTGAATCTCCAGATCAAAACACATGTGAAGAAGATGCAGAAACAAGCGATATCATATGTAATCATATGCATATGTAAAATAACGCGATCATCAACAAGCTATAGGACTGTGAAGCTTTGGTGGTGTTGATGGACTCGATCTACTCCATCTGTGTTCTGACCATCGTTCTGAATCTGATCTGGATGTAGTCTTTTCTCAGCTTTTTGCTCAAAATGTTGCTTTTTTTATGAAACTTACCTACATTCAAGTGTTGATAAAAAAAGAATGCATGATATTCATACAACTAAATATTCTGGGGGACATGAAAATTTTGTGAAAATGATAAAAAATGCTGGCGGTGGCTGGCAACTTAAAAAAAAAAAAAAAAAAAAACGATGGCAGAGAAAGAGTTAATAATGACTTAAATTTGTAATTTGGTCTGTTCATCACACAAATCTATTGTAAGGTATCAGAAGACTTTGAGTATAGTGCATAATACACTACCATTCAAATGTTTGGATGAGAGTGTTTGAATGCAAGGCTGAGCATAAGGTGTTTGTGTAAGAGTGTGTACCTGCAGCTGTCTGGAGTGGCTGCGGATGGCGTTGGGTTCGTCCAACAGGCCAGTGTCTGCAGCCAGCTGATCCTCGAACGCCGTTAGCGCGTTGCCCACCTTCTTGATCTGTTTCTCCAGGAACATGGAAGCTGTGGCCCTGAGGAAATAATCCCATGTTTATCCCAAGTTTTTTTTTTTTATATTTTTCCAAAAGTAAAGGTAACAACATTCTGTGCCAATTTCTATGATTTACTGCAAAAGGCATTTTTCTTACTTCTTGGTGTAGAGATCAGAGAGGGCGGTTATGTCATCAATCTTGTTGTTGACTTTGCTCAGTTTCAGAGGCAGTGAGGATGTGGTGGGCCCCAGGGGTTTCTGGGATATCAGGGGCTGCATGTCCCTCTGAGCCGATGATTTATCTGCCTCCAGATTCTTCAGAGCCACGACAAAACTCTAGAGCGATCAAACCAAAAAATTGTCAATGTTTTATACTAACTGTAGAGAGATATTTACATTTGTTTCCGTTACATCCACCAGCTGGAGTGCCCTTGATTTTCACTAGACGGCACTTCTCCTTTGCTTTCCCATCAATAACTACCCTTCCCATAACCCATTGCCTGGACTCATTATGGTCTCATTACTTCCATCTGTGTGTGATTAACTCGTTTGGTTAACTCTGTGTTTTCACTCACTCATTGCAAAGTCTTGTATGTGTCAAACTGCATTTCTGAGCGCTCTCTCTCGTCTCCTGTGTTTTGGTTCTGACCCGGTTTCCTGGATTTCCCTGTTTGCCTGTATCTTGGACTCTGTTATTGTTTGGATTGTCTTCCCTGTGGTTTTGACCCTTGCTTGTCATATGGATTACGATTGTGGATTACCCCTAATAAAAGCTGCGTTTGGATCCTCAACAGTTTCACACGCTTTGATCACATTTAGATATTTAGTTTTATTTGCCGTTCTCACCTCATGGTCTCTGATTCTGGTGGACAGGTCTCCGACGGGAGCGGCGCGATCTAAAGGAGATCTCATCCGATTCTGCATGTCTTTCTCTAACTTCAGCAGGTCTGAAAAGATCTGGTCCAGCCGGCTGTCAATGATGCCGGCCTTCGCGCTGTCAGGAACAGTGGCCACCGCGACTGTTGGGAGAAAAAAAAAAAATCATTTACAACTCACATTTAATATGATAAATGTCTTATTGTGCACAAAAACGTCATAATCTTCATTGAAATGTAGCTGGTCAAGCTGCTTCACTGCATCAAACTGTTATAAAATGAACAAAACCTCACAAGTTCTATAATTCTCTATATAACCAGATAAAGAATTAATAACTTGAATTAATCAACAAATTAATAATTAATAACGGATTATACAACTACTGTAAGCATATCCAACTTTGCCCAGATACATATAGTACACTCACGTTAAGCAATTCATATATAGCAGTGTTATTTTAGTTATTATATTTTTGTTAATATTTTGAATTAGATGTTATTTTATATTTTTATTTTTAATGCTAATTTTAGTTTAATTTTTAGTATTTTGTTGAATGCTTGTGTCATTTTTTTTATATTTAGGTAAATTTTATTTTTATTTTTATTTCTAGATAATAATTTCAGTGCTTCAACTTAAACTTATTTCACTTTATTGCCAAGGCAACATTTCTCATTTTCGTTTAGTTTAAGTATTTCAAGTAATATTTATATTTTATTTTATTTCAGCTTTATCTCAATTAACAAACATGTTTTTAATAGTTTTAGTTTGTTAATGATAACAATACTGCTATATAGCAAATATAATAATATATTATTATATATAATATATTATTATTATTGTCCAGCTCTAATCTGATAAATGCAACTATAAGCCATTAAGATATTATGGTCACACTTTAGTTTAGGGTCCAATTCTCACTATAACTAATTATTAACTACGACTTTTGTCTCAATAAACTCCTAATTACTGCTTATTTATAGTTAGTAAAGTAGTTCAGTTTATATTAAGGGATGTAGAATATGATCATGCAGAATAAGGCATTAATATGAGCTTTATAAGTACTAATAAACAGCCAATATCCTAGTAATATGCATGCTAATAAGCAGCTAGTTAATAGTGAGAATTGACTAAAATAAAGTGTTAATAAATCATGATTCTCTGTAAAGCTGCTTTGAAACAGTGTGTGTGTATTGTGAAAAGCACTGTATAAATTGACCTTGTTTGACGAACTGCACGACTTCAATGGGCGTCTTTGTCTGGGACAGTAGAGCTGACCTCGTCCTCTTCAGATCGGAGAAATCCCTGCTCAGACTGAATACAAGACAACAAAAACACAGTGATGTTTAAAAGGGAAGCAGCTGGGAGAACTGGGAGCGTCTCAGGTGCTTTCTTACCCGTCCACCTTGTCGATGGCAGCTGAATCGGGCGGAGGGATCAGGAAACAGACGCCTGGGATGAGCTTGGTCTCTCCCGTGCTGGACTTCACCTCCCAGAGCTCCTCTCTGGGACTGGAGAGCAGCGTCACCTTGTCGCCTCTTTTCACAGAGTCCTGCAGAGAAACGGTTAACAGGACTCATGACCTTTCCAAAGTTTCAACTTGTTCAGAAAAATGATTTCTGGAGGACCTTTACATATATGATTTTCTCCACACCAACGTTCCCACATTGGTGTCATTGGTCAGACAAACGGATAGTCCCGCCCCCAAACGCACATCATTGGTTGGTTCAGGCAGGTTTTGTTCCCTCTCTTACCATGATTTTTTTAGTCGGATTGGATCAAGATTTTTAAAAAAATAACATACATATTAATGATAAAATTAATAATTAATAAATGTAATTAATGTTAATGTCATTATATTTATAAAGCACAATTAAAACAACATCTGTTGACCAATGTGCTGTACATAATAGCATAAGTTATTGTATAATTATATATAAAATATTTAATCATAATATATTTAATACTACACACACAAACATACATATTATATAATATTAAATAATATTCAATATTATACTATTATATACATTATAAAAATATTAAATATATTATTAAAGTGTATATAACTAATATTAATATAATTATATTATTAAATATAATATT